>PVKB01001221.1:420312-462232 GCA_004027205.1 Ctenodactylus gundi
TACATCTCTTCGCGGCTCGGCCCCGCCCCGCCCCGTCCCACCCCAACCCTACCAACCCTCGGTTCCGCCTCTTCGGCAACGCCCCCACCGGTTCTTGACTCCGCCCTGGCCCCGCCCCCTGAGGCCAGTCCTTAGTCCCACCTGCTGCGGCTGCGCGGTGCCCGGAGTAGTCCCGACGTTGGCGCTCTAGATCAGCTGATGCTGCATTGCACCTGCTATCATCAGCTGATCCTGCGCTGCACCTGCTATAGACCATTTGGCTGTTCCTCTTGTCTCCCCATTTATAATTAAGCAGCATGACTTTGGAGAAGTTTTGCTGCTGCTTTTGTTGAGATGGGACTCTGGCCTCCAAGACATTAGGGCTAGTATGCCAGTATTATAAGTGACATTAGCACCCTTCTTTGTGAGTTGATCTCAGAACTTCTATCAGTTGAGAACGCAGAACTTGAACTCCACCGTCCGTTAAGTTTTTAAATACAGCCTCTCAAATGTGATGTGGTGGAGATTTTCACTACATTTATGGTATTTCGGATTCATTTATTTCTCGAAATGAAATAATGGCTTCATCTATTTTTCTGAAGTGCTTCTGAAATTTTAATGAGTTTGAGTAACTTGGAAATCTGTTCGACACCTGAGAATATTTTCCAGTGAATTCACAGATGATGTCAGTTACTGATCTCTTAAGTTTATGTTTAATTTTTCAAACAAGTTTTAATTCATATTTAAAATAATCTCAAAAACTTAAAATTTTGTTTAAAAGTTTTCCTGTATTTTGTGTAATTTCTGCTTGTCAGAACATTTTCAAACACTACAAAAAAGGCAGAATTTGAACTGACATATAATCTTGGAAACCACTGTTAACATTTTTAACTATACGATTCACAGTAATCTTTTAATAAACACACAAATCCATAAGCTCACCACTCCTATGTTCAGGCTATAAAAGCTCAGCCCCAAAAGTCTCATGAATAATAAAATTCTGTCTTCTGCTAGCATCTATGGAACCATGAAAATTGCATTTATAAGTAGAGAAAGATCTCAAAATTTACGCAGGGTTGGCAGCAACTTTTAGCTGCAAGCCTTCAATGATTTGAAATGTAATTTCAAATTTGTTACTTTCATGTCAATTCATTCTCCTCTGTCTTCATCTGAGGGATGTTTTGTATTCCATTCTAACACCACTATTAATTGCACTCCTTTGATTAATATTGATATTCAGTAATTTCCATTATAATGTGTCTTTATAATATGTATATCCAAATGTACCATCAAATGTATTTCTTCATGGAAAATAATATGAAACTTTGAATAACGCTTATTGTTGACATGCATTGCGCCTCTTCCCTTGTTATACTCTTAACTTTGCCTAAACTTTTTTTTTTCAACAAAGTAACTGTACATGACTCAGGACACCTTTTTTGCAGGCATACAAGAAAAATCTCTGATACCATTTTTCTTTAACTTAAAGAAATTCCTCCTTCAATTCTGTGAGAAACATTGTTTTGGCTCTTGGTTTTGGAAAAGAAATTTTTCATTTTTGAAGGGTATTTTTCTTCCTATAAAACTTTAAGTGGAAAGTTTTTCCTCTTTAACGACCAATTCTCCAAGGATGTGTTTCCATTGCTTTGCGGTTTACATAGCTCTTAGTCAGTTAGGTGGTTTTCTTATCTCCCCTTGGCAGCATCTCATGGGGTCTCACTTCTTGCTGTGTTTTTTATTTTCATTTTTTCCTGCAGAAATTTGATTATGATGTAATTTGAGAAGGTTTGGTCTTTACGTGGTGTGCTTTAAGTTCTTTGTACACGTTGGTTTAATTTTCATTGAATTTGGATAGTTCTGGAAATATTAATTTCACTCCCATTCTACCTTTTCAGACAAACCCAAATTTTATTCACATTAGTCTACCAGGTATGAGTTTAAAGACTAGTGAGACATTGATGATTTCCCCAGTCTTTTTCTGTTTAATTCAATTGAATTGTTTCAACGGCAATGTCTTCTGTGTCTTCAATTTAATTTTTAAAATCTGATGTACCATTAATTTTCTGTACAGAATTTTAAAATTTCAGGTATTTTCTCATTGTAAAAATTCTACTTAATTATTTTAAAATATTTTTAATTCCTCTCATTATGTTCACATTTTTCATTATTCAGCATAGTTAATATACTTACAGTGTATAATTTAATCTTCTTTCAAATTCATATTTACAGCATGGTTTTTCCTCTGATTATGTTTCACTTTTCTGTATCTGGGAAGGCATAGTGATTTTGTACTGGATGCTAGATATCGTATATGATATGTGTCTGAATTTTGTAGTTTTCCTTTTACATGTTGGTCTTTTTTTTTTTCTAGTGGCTATTCACTTGTGTGTCAACCATTATTGGCAGTTTCACTTACCACAATAGCAGTTGCCCACTGTTATAGTTTGGATGGGGGGGGGGGGGTGTTTCTCCCAAGCATCATGTATTTGAAAGTTGTAGATCACTATGGAGACTGTACACTGTTGGCTGGTGCTGCCCGGCTGGAATGGGAGGAAGCTTGGAGCCTGAGCTGGAGGAGTGTGTGCTGGTTCTGCTTTTTCTCCCTCACCAGGCTTTGTGTTCACCATGTCATGAACAGCCCATCTCTTGCTCTTCCTCCTGTTGTATGCTCTACCACTGCTAGCCACCCTTGTGTGTACCTTCTGGAAATAAAAATAAATCCTCTTCCTCCCTTAAATTGTGGTTGTCAGGTGTTCCGTCCCAGAAAAAAAAAAAAAAAAACCTAAGGCTCCCATGTCCAACCACTGTCTGAAAATATAATAGTAATAGTTGTTGCTGTCTCTTTCAAGGAAGGGGAAAAACGACATTCACGTAACTTCTTGCATTATATTGCAACGTTGTATTTTGTATTAGATATTAATCTCTTACTGTATCTAGTTTCTAAGTTAAATGTTATCATGTACGTAGGAAAAGCATACTTATTGTAGATAGATTCATTTCGTTCTTTTCACTTTGAGACGGGGTCTCTCACTCTGTAGTCTAGGCTAGTTCTAAACTCACTATGTAGGCTTGCCTAGAACTTTCACCAATTTCCCTTCCTCAGCTACCTGCGTGCTGGGATTGCAGGCATGCTCCACTACATTCAATATTAAATATGCTTTCAGGCATCCAGGAATGGTCTGAGAATACATCTTCAGTACGTAGAGAGACATGGCTATATTTCAAACTACTTCAGCTTTCTTGCAATGGCCCCAGAGAAATATTTATGACAGAGGAATTCATTACCATGACAAATCCACTCGTATCTCTGTTAAATGCCTTATATGATGAACAGAGACTCTGTGCTCTAGCTGGTCAATATTCAGACATCTATCTGGATTGGTCAGCCAGACCTTCACTACCTGGCCTTGTGGAGGAGCCGAAGAAGAGGCAGGTTCCTCACTGGTCCATGTCACTGTGCATATGCAGCTTGGTGTTCCACAAAGCCTCCAGGTGAATCATGTGAAGATGCACAGTCCTCACTGTGTAATTTGTCTGGACAACTTCCATTGCAACCACACTTCCTGCATCATTTCCTCTGTTCCACAACTCTTCATCAAAGCAGAAGAACTGCTATGCTGTGCTTCTTTACATCACGGTATGACATGTTCCTCCATGAAATAAATTAGAATCACTTTTATTGACTCTGGACCTCACTTGGATTATTTTTCTTATCTCAAAGATCATGCATATGTTCTTGAATTTGTTGAATGTCTAGAAAACACTGTTTGTAATATTTCATCTTTTAGATTTTTTTTTCCAACAGGGACAGGGATGGAATTTTTGCCCCTGCAATACATTTTTATAGATGAATCCCTTGTGCTTCAGTTTACTCATTAGAGACCAGAAATCAATTATCTAAAATATTATTTACATACATGTAATTTTGGTAGGTGTCATAATTTGGATCTGGAATGTCTGCCAAAATCCTCATATATTTGCTTATAATGGAATACCTATGGAGCTGTGGGCTGCTGGGACGTGGGCCCTGACTGAAGGGGAGAAATGCTTGGGGCTTGATAAAAAAGGATTATGATGACTTGTTGAGATTAAGAAATGCCCAGGGAAGAATTTTCAGGTGTGTGCAATTGACTTCAGAAAGCCTCCAACAAACAGTTCAAAATAAATAAAGAAAGGAAAAAGAAATAAGGTTACAGCTTCTTCCTGAGAAAGATCTGGCTTTGACTGTAGTCTCCAGATACCAACTACTTCCTCCTTCCTCCCTCATTTGGCTGTCTGTCTACTATACCATGAAGAGCTTTTCTCCCACCAGACCTTTGCCATATACTTACAACATTGCCAGACACCCATGAATGAACTGTGTGAGAACTTTTGAAACTGTGAGCTAAAATAAATCTTTCCTCTCTCAACTTGTGTATATTGGGTGTTCTGTCCCAGCAACTAATAATTGATACAGTAGTTTTTTAATTTAAAAAATAATTGTAGCACTCGGGAGGCTAAGGCAGGAGGATTGCCATGAGTCCAAGGCCAGCCTGGGCTGCTCCATAGAGAGTTCAGCACCAGCCTAGGCTACACAGTGAGACCCTGTCTCAAAAAGCAAAAAATGTCGTTACTCCAGATGCAAGCTGAAATTTACTTATGTAGTTCAGTGTGTATTTTAGGAAAAAAAAATATTTCATGCACAAAGGTAAAAAATTCAGTATTTAACTTTTCACTTAAATGGAAAATATGTACTGTATCTTAGTTGCAATAACAACACATAACAGAGGCTTTATTTACATTAAAACTTTGCTAAGACTCATTAAAAAATTAAATTTTAACCAAATGTCATAAATATCTACCCAGAAATGTATATAAATCTTATTATTAAAAGACAGTTATTAACATCTAAATAAATCATGAGTTTAATTGCACAAATGTAAAAATGAGTATATTTTCAAAAGCATATCGTGTAATTTATATATATCGATTATATGTATATATAAACTTAAAAGCTGCAAATCTCAAGTTTCTTGAGAAAAGAAAAAACGGTGCTAGTGTATGATAATTAACAAAATATTTCAACCAGTAGCTTGGATGTTTGATGTATGCACTGTGTTTATTTTGCTGATATGACAGAGTATTGCCTTTATTTCTCAAATGAAGACAGACCATGATATTCCACTGATGTTAAAAATCCACATGTTTTTGCTTGGAACATGGTTTCTTCCATATAGGCACCAGCTTTATCAAGATGGCCACTAGGAAAAGTAAACCGCATAAATGAAAAGAAATTCAATTAAAGTTTATAGAACAAAAACTTACACAGCTATAAATTACCTAAAAAAACCCTCAAAGAGTGAAACCTTTCTGTACAAACAGTATTGCATATCTTTAATCTTTAATCAGTAGAAATGCTATGTGAAATTAAAGTAAGTTTATATTCAGATAAAATTTTAATGAAATAATTACATCTGATACCACAGCTATATTAAACAGAAAGCAAGCATATATTTCTAGTCATACATTCTATCTAGAAAACCATACAACTTAAACATTTACCTACCTTACGTCTTGTTACCTAATAACATGAAGTCCAACTTTCAACAGCAACAACAACAACAAATTCAAAATACCCTAATGGGCAAAACAATTCTGAGTGGGAAGAGCCAGCATTAGATCCAAATTCATAAACAGCAGCTTTTGTAGAAGGGTCACACTTTGATTTTTAAATAAATGATTAATATGCTAATAGTTCAAATGGAAAAAGTGGATAGACATGGGAACAAATGGGTAATAGAAATAAAAACTCTAAGGGAAATCATAAGAAAATACTAGACTCTAAAGCCTAATATAAATGAAGACTGCAACTAATGGGTTCTTTACCAAAATGGCACGGGGGAAAAAATCACTGAGCTTAAAGAAAGAAAAAAATGTCCAAACTAAAATTTTAAGAAAAAGATAAATTAGATGATCCAAGAAGTGTGCATAAATTACAAGATATAAGCAAACATAATTGGAATTCCAGAAAGAAGAGTAAGACAAAAGGAAAGGAATAAATATTTTATATAATGGGTAAGAATTTTCCAAATCTGATATAAGAGAACAAACAACAGATCCAGGATATTCAGTAGGCAATATACAGGAAAAAATATCAAAGAAAAAAATCTTATAAGAAGCTAGGAAAGACAGGATAGAATTTAAGCAGAAACAAGTATAATTATTACACATCTTTTGCCCTGTACTAATATCAATTTAAAAGAAACAAAACCATAGAGATATAAACAGAAATTCTGAAACTACTGAGAGTAATGCAGGGAAAACACTTGAAGTCTTTGGCACGGACAAGGACTTCCCTGAACAGAACTCCAAGAGCATAAGAAATAACACAAAGAATCAACAACTAGAATTATATCAAAAGTCTCTGTATGGCAAAGGAAACCACAGCGAGGAGACAGCCCTACAGAATGGGGAGTGTCCCAGTCGCTTTTGTGATATAGAATGAAAATCTAAAATATAAAAATAACTTGAAAATAGACCCTAAACAAATGACTCAACTGCAAAAAATTGGTAAATGAAATGAATAGATGCTTCTCAAAAGAAGAACAAATTTCCAATAAGTGCATGAAAAAAAAAGCTCATTATTCTTAACCATTAGGTCAATGCAATTGAAGATAACTCTGAAGTTTATCTTAGCCAGTCAGAATGGGTATCATCAAGAACACGCAGCAAAAACAACAGCAGCAACAAATGCTGAGGCGGATGTGAAGCAACAGGAACCTTCTATTTGTTCTTGGAAAGGTAAACAATTATCATTGTTATTGAAATTAGTATGATGATTATTCAGAGAAACGGGAATTTCATTTCACTCAGTTATACCTCTCTCCTCCGTGTTTGCCTGAAAGAGTTAACAGCATCACACTCTTGTGATACATTCAGACCCAAGATAACAGCGAAATAATTCACCCTGGGCAAGTGGAAGTGGCATAGATGCCCATCAACAGATGAATAGGAAGTGTGCATATATAAATTATTCAGCCTCAAAGATGAATGAAATTAGGGAAATGGATTGATCTTGAATCTGTGATGCGAAATCAAACCAAAAACATAGTTAAATATGATATAGTTTCTTTATTCTGAGAAACTTAAAATGCAGATAAGTTGAACAAAACAAAGAAGAAATTGTAGGAGACAGGGAAGAGAACTTTTGGAGAAGAGAAAGGGGCCAGGGAAAAAAGAGAGTAGGAGGGTAAGAAGAGGGATAAAAAGACAAAACGTTTAGGATGAACATTACATGAATTTAAAACGAGGCCTCGGGAGTAGTAAAGAACCTACTTATTTCAATGACGGCTCTATGCGTACCGTGATCCCGGGTTCTGGGATAGGCAAAGGCCTTGTGAATCGCTTGCTCAGTTTCCTCTTCTCTTTCTGTAGGTTTCTCATGTTAGTAATGCGCTTATCTGCAGACTATTAACAAAAACAGTCTTTATAAGCTATTGAGATAAAATGTAACATGGTGACCATATTTTGTATTTCATAAAAGTATAAAAATCTCTTTATTTCAAATGTGTAACTTATGGATGAAGCAAAACACACTGGGCCATCAGTAAGATTTTCAAAGAAGACTGTTCCCTTTGGATTCTCATCACTGCACACATCTCTGTACATTCAGCCTTATGGATATAGATGTTTAATTTTATTTAAAACATAGTACTATCGGTAAAACATCAAAAGTGTTGTAATCCCAGCATTTTAGAAGGCCAATGCAGGAGAATTTCAAGTTCAATCCCAGATTAGACAACTTGGCAGTTTATTGAAATCTTGTCTCAAAAAAAAAAAAAATTGACTGGGGATATAACGTAGTGTGAATGCACTGGGCTCAACTCCCAGTGCCATAAAAAAGGAAATAAAAGAAGTACGTTCTTTATGCCTCTTAAATGTTGCATTAATACATAACTTTTTATGTCTCCAATGTATGATGTCTATAAATAATGGGGACATAGGAAACTAAGCCAAAAACTGTTTGAAGATAAAATACAGCTTTGGTAGGAAGAGAATTTTGAGAAGGAAGAGCTCTCAGTCACATCACCAGTGGGGGAATATATTAGTATAATTGGTTTGTAAACAATATAATATTATTTTTTTAAAAGTAAAAAACAAAAAAAAAAATGGGGCTGGAGGCATGGCACAGTGGTTAAAGCACTTGCCTTGCAAGCTCAAGGCCATGAGTTTGATTCCCCAGCACCACATAAGCTGGATGTGCTGTGGCACATGCCAGTAACCCTGGCACTCTGGAGGCTAAGGCAGGAGGACTGCCAAGTCCAAGGCTACCATGGGTACATAGTGAGTTCAGGAGTACTCTGGACTATAGAGTGAGACCCTATCTCAAAAATAAAAATAAGAAATTCCTTTTATGAGGCAGCAATTTCATCCTACCCAGTTAATCAAATCAACCTCTAGTTCCTGCAGTAGAACATTTTAGTTTTATCTAAGTAATCCAAGGAACATTCTAGCACATGAGGAAGCAGGACATCTACTAGAATGTTGAGAGTAGAACTGTTCATTACAGGAAATGGTGGCACCAACCCAAAGTCCACAAACAAAAGATTAATAAACTGTGATATTTTCTTCAATGACATATTAAACAGCAGTGAAAATAAGAAATTATTGGTCTACTCTAGCAATATAAACTAACCTTAGGAAACTATGTTGAAAGAGTAAAGCACCAATTATTTTGTTTGGGTGTATATTTAAAAGTTCTAAAGCCACAAAAATTGAAAAAATACACTTATAGTGTATTAACTAAATTAACTAAAAGGAAGAAACTAATAAAAGAAATCCAAGACAGTAATTTGGTCTAAGAGAAATATAAGGAAATAAGAGGGGTGGGCACAAAAAGATCCAGACATACTTGAATGTTTTAATTCTTAAGTTGGAAGTATGTTTTATTATCTTATTTTACAGTGTACATACGACAGACATACGGGCATATACCAAATATTATATTCCAAAAGAAAATATAAGCTGTTTATTTTATATCACTTAAGAATCTCAGGGTCTCTAGAAAGTTGTAACAATGTAATTGCATTAGGGACGACCTCATGTAAAAGAATAATTAAAATCACAGTGATGGAACAATCAGGATTTAGATTTTTCTCACCCTTACCTGTTTGGAAGTTACATCTGAAGGGTATGTATACCGTGGTCCTTCCTACATAATAAGCAAAATTAAAAGGTAAAAAGAACACATACAGCAATGAGAAAACAGAGACATCAATGATTGTCAAAGGAGGCTGATGCTATATTTTTTAAAAAACTTATATAGTTGAGGAATATTTTTTCAACTACAAGAACCAGGATATGCATAAAGACAACACAAGGTAAAAGTTACGGTAGAAAGAGGCTGGGGACTGTACAATGAGGGCAAAGGACAGCATGGACCCATGATGGGAGAGGCAGAGTGCTGCCGTGTTTTCTGAAGGGAAAGGATGAACAGCAACAACAAAAAATTTTAAAATAGTGTTCTTTGCTGGTGTGATTTCAGCAGCACCTTCTTCTCCCCTGGAAGGTATCCAGCCTTTGATCTGGCTTTTAAACCTGGAAAAGCTGACGAGATTGAAGTGGGACAGCACGGATTGCTTGTCAGTCTATGAAACCCCACCTTTACCTTATTTTCTAAATCATCCCTTAAATACTTCCTCCTTCCCACAATTTTTATCCCAAAGTAATTTCACAATGTCAATATTGATACTGTGTTCTGACTCCTATTTCAGAAACTTCCATCTCACCTTCTGAGGCAGGTCAATAGATCAGTAGAAAAACAGTTCATTGAGCAGGTCTAAACCCTTGTAGGAGTTTGATGAACCTTTTTGACCTCTGGGCTGGTCTGGCAGTAACCATATCTATTATTTCACCCCAATCTGTGAATTCTCCCACCAATCCACAACTGCTAGAAGCCAGTGTTGCTCTAGATGATTGGGCCAGCATCTCAAAGCCCTGGTCAAGGATGCCTAAAGTGGGTTTAAAGGCCAGGAAAACTCACTGGGTAGACTTGGGCAGGTTCCTCATCTCTGACGCGCAGACACATGGTCAGAGTCGGAGGCACCCTGGGTGTTCCAGCCTCACCAGGCCCAAGTGACTGCTTGGCCAGCCACCAGCCCTAAAGCCCTGCCTCACCCAGTCCATCACAATTCTCTTTGTTCTCCAATCATGGACCCCTCCTCCCTCCTAGCCCTGGTGCCTGGGAGGCAATACCCCAGCTATCCTTAGAGCCTATTAGAGTTATGAAACCAAATTTCAGTAATCCTTGATTTTGGTAATTTCATCCCTCTTGCTCAGAAACTTACCTACTACCAATTTTCCTTTTCTAAATCTCAGTTTATGGAGCTCTCATTTCTTAGTGTAGCAAGCTTAGACTCCACAGCTTATTTTTCCAATGTGTGTGTGCTGTCAGGGTTCTCAGGTCTATCGCCATTATTCATTTATTTACTTACTTATTTTCCCCAAACCTTGGTCAACTTGCACTGGCAGGGCTTGAGCTTGGGATCCTCCTGTCTCAGCCTCCAAGAGTGCTGGTATTACCAGTCCGTGCTACTGAGCTGCCTCCATCACAGCTTCCAGTCAAATGAACCTCAGTGTCTTCCTTCTACCCCATCTGTGGAAGGGTCGGGCAGGAGTTGGGAATGGGGATTTGAAGATGGCTGAAATACATATTCATGATCTCTAACTTGGACTATGGCTTCAACACCACTGGTCATTTACTTTATATTGCTCTAGCTCTTTCTGTTTTCTACCCTGCTGTATCCTTTCAAACACATCTGATTCTATCTCTTCGACACTCCTGGCAGAACGAGGAAGAGCCTTCCCACACTAATAACAAGTTACATGGACAGAGTTTATTATGCTCAGCAGTGATAGACAAATCCATGGGATTCTTACATATGTATTTCTTTGACAACTCAAGGGAGTTATGTGTATGATCATTATCAGAAATGAGCATTGCACTGTTTATTTTTTCCCTTTTTATCAATATGTATGTATATATGAGAAACCTCATGTTGACATTGCATTTCAGTATTTTGTGCAAATATATATCATGTCAAAATTACAAACCTTTTCCGTCCCCCTTTTTGACCCTCCCACTCCCTCTTTCTTTCTCCTAACTCACACTAACCCTCACCATTTGGTTCCATCAAATGCCTGAATTCTAGGTTTATCCTTTCAGAGAAACCATTTAATATTTAACCTTCTGTGTCTGACTCACATCACTGAGCATGTTGGCTTCAAGTTGTGTCCATTTACCTACAGAAGCCTCAAAACTATATGTCTTTATAGATGAGTAGTACTCCATTGTGTACATATACCATAAATTTTATATCCATTGGTCTGTTGATGGGTATTTTGATGTCTTCCACATTTTAGCTTTTCTTAGTTGTGCTGATATGAACATAGGTATACATACGTCTCTTTTTTTATGATGCTTTTATCTCTTTTCGAAAGATTTCCAGGACAGCTATCATTGGATCAAAGTGGATATTTATTTTCAGCCTTTTGAGGAACTTACATACAGCCCCCCATAGTAGTTGTACCAGTTTACAATCTGAACAGTAGTGTATGAGGATTCCTGTTTCTCCACAGCCTTGCCAGAATGAATTATTGTTTGAGTTCTTGATATATTCCATTATCTCTTAGGTTAGGTGTTATCTTGTGATATTTTGATATGGATTATATCAAATTAAAAAGTTTCTACACAGCAAAGGAAATTATCAACGAAGTCAAGAAAGAAACGATGGACTGAGAAAATTTTCACGACCTGTGCTGCAGATAGGAGGCTAGTAACTAGTATACGCAAGGAACTGAAAACACAGACCCCTCTAATTCAAAAACCAGATTTAAAAATGAACAATGGAAATGAACAGACAATTCTCAGATGAAATTCAAATGGCCAGTAAAAACATGAACAGATGTTCAACATCCTTAGCCATTGGAGAAATGTACTGCAGTGTTTAATAATTTCCCAAATACAATTAGTAAGAAGGAGAACTAAGATTTCAATCCAAAATGTCTGCTTCTGAACCACGTGCTCTTAATTACAGGACTGTGCTGACAATTGTTTTCAAAGCCCAGAAGAGAGCTACCTCAATTCCTCACTATCCATAAGCCTTTAACCTTGTCTGTGTTTACATGAGCCTTTCTTATAGCCTTGTTGAAACAGAAAACACTAGGGTTCCTTTTCTTTGTCTCAATTAAATCTATCCATATTATTATCTACCCTGGACATTCCTCAGAGATCGGCCTGAAAAGATTGTCTTACTACCCTGTTAACCTTTCTTGATTGCTTCTTTCTTAAACATTTCAATACTCAAATCTCTCTCTCTTCAATTTAATAAAGGAAATGTCTTTAAACAACAGCAATTAATCACACCTATTTCTCATTCACTCTGTGTACAGCAAGCATTCATAAAAGTGAATTCACTGTATATGACTTCAACCCTTTCTACTCCATGAGTTCTTGAATCCAGAAAGTCATTATTGATATTTCTGCTGAATAAAATGGACATTTACAACTACAATATTTTTCAATGTCTCTTAGAAGAATAGGGTCAGAAAAACTAGAGTAAGTATACTCTTTGAAACAACTGGTCATTTCTTGAGACTCTCTTTTATGGAACCAAAGATTCCCAGGAAAACTACACAGCCTTACCAGTGATCAGAAATCCAAAATTACCCATTAATTTTTGTTTTCCTTTTATACAAATGGACCATTTTGTGTAAGGAACGTGTTTTGGGTGCTGTCTTGTTGGGATCCAAATGTCTTCCAGTAGCCTCAGTGTACTGAAGGTTTGATTGCCAGCTGATGGGATTTGAGGACCTAAGAGGATGAAGACTTATCTTCCTCCTCAGTGAATGGAGCCATCAGTAGATTCACTGAACAGGCTGCTGGGAGAGGGGCTTTATTTGGGGAAATATCACTGACGGGAATGCTTTCAAAGGTTGTCCCTTGACCCCAGCCTCCTCCTCTCTGAATCTTTCCCTGCTTTCTTCCTGGGTGGCATATGGTGAGCAGCTTTCATCCACCACATCCTTTGTTTGGGACATTTCTGCTTTGGAGCCAGATGCACATAGACTGGAACCATTGAAACTGTGAGCTGAGATCAACCATTTCTCTTTTAAATAGTGTTGATCGGTATTTTTTTTTTTTTGTCTTAGCAATAAAAAGCTAATGAATACAGATACTTAATATTACATACATCACGAAACCATACATACATACAAAAATGGATAAATTATCTCCATTGGAGAAAGTCAACCAAATTAGCAATAAATGAGAAATAGTTATATATTATCATTTTTTCTTGTCGCTGAGACAAAATACCCAGCAACTGCCACTTAATGGAGGAGAAAGTTATTTTGGTTCTTGGTTTATAGTTTTAGGGTTTTTTTTGTTTTTTTTTTTTTTTTTTTTTTTTTTTTTTTTTTTTTTTTTTTTTTTTTTTTTGGTTCTTGGTTTAGTAGGTTCAGTTCATAGTTGGCTGGCTTCAAGATCAAAATAGCACATGAAAAAGGCATCTCAGGAGAAAGCTGTTTGCTTGACAGCAATCAAAAGCCAGAGGGAGGAGAAAGCCACAAGAATATATTCTTCTAGGCGAAGGGCCCAGTGACCTGCTCCCTCCAACGTGGCCCAACTTTCTAATAGTCCATCCAGCCAAGATATATGAGGACAGTGCCTCTATGACTGAACTGCTTTGCAAAAGTCCACTTTTCAACACATGAGACCTCTGGGAACCTTTTAAATAAAATCATAACAGCAGTGTACTGTGACCTTCAATAATGGCATACACGAAGAACCAACATCCTGTACCTTCAGTTCTTGCTGAACATGAGTCCAAGGAGGCTTTTTAGTGGAGTGGTCAGAGTTTGCCTGGTAGCCCAAGGAAGAGCTTTTCCTGGCTAGGCAGCAGCCTGCCAAGGGCAGGAAGTATTGATCAGTTTTATGGGATTAAGGATGAGGTAACTGCTATTAAGTTTTGTTACTTTTTACTCATCATTTCTCACCGCTTTTCTTAATTTATACATAAAATTTTAAAAAAGATAATGTTGAAATAAAACAGTTTTTAGGTGAAATCTGCCTTTGGAACAGGGTTGCAAATGAATATTACAAAGTCTCATATATTCTTGCAAACTTGGCCAATTTGTGTAATGCAAGAGTTTCAGTTACTTTTTCTATTTCTACAAAATAGAAATGATAATACCTAAAAACAAAGTGTCACTATAAGCACTATAAGCATTAGAGCTAGTGTAAGTAAGAAATTGGATTAAGTACCTGTTAGCTATTATGGAACTTACCAGATAAGTTGCTACAGTTAGAACTTATTCTAGATTACATTATAAAATCATCCAAATAGAGCTTTAGACATCATCTAACCAGATTTCCTATCTGAAACTATATCCCTGAAACAATACTTTCTTTTATTGGCAGTCCAGATTATTTTAGCTGAATCAAAGGGTAAGGCAGTCTATCCAGTCTTTTCAATATTTTGAAAATTCTGATTATTGGAACTTACTAATCTAAATTGATTTGACATATTTAACTGTTGCTTTTACTTGGTAACCCCAATTATATTCTCAAGGGCCTCATAAAATAAATTCATTCTTTTGTGTGTAGTGATTGGCTGGGGGAAAAATAGAACTGGTATTACAAGAATATGGAATCTTGGAAGAAAGGTCCGTGAGGCACAAATTGGACCCCTGAGGAGGTGATCTTTGCCATGCTGCGGTAGCTCACACAAGTTGGGATGGAGGGGAGTGGAGAAATCTTTGGAGCTGAAAGACTCCTTAAAGAAAGTATGATTCAGTATGTGCCGATCTGATTAAAGACAATAAAAATAATTTTGAGAATGTGGAAGAGTCTTGGAAACTGGAAAAATGGCTTCAGAAAATACTGCCAGGTGGTTTTGCTAAGGTGCTCCTGTGAGGAAGACAACAGGAATGAGAAAGACCTTCCTCCCCTCAACCTGCCTTCCAGTCACTTTTGCCCTTGATTGGCTAAATCTCCCAGGACAACACCTAGCTAAAATTTTCAGTTCTTACTTCCTAAAGAGAAATAAAATACTTAGTATCAATCTTCACTTCACCAGGAAGAATACACGACCATGGACTTAGAGGTTAAAGATAAGGGGAACCTGTCCCTAAGCTCTTTCACACCTTTCTGAGAATGGTTTCATTATTTCCTTCATCCAGGTTGACAATGTGATCACACTATAGTACCCTGGCGTCCTGGTCAGGATTATAATCTCATAGTTGTGAACTGACCTTGTGTGCTGGTTATTTATGTGTTTATTGTCTAGATCATAATGGATGGTAAATATTTTTGACATGCTCTTGTGGGAGTGTTTAAAATGACCATAATGTTTAAACCAATAGACTATAGAAAATTTTTCTTCAATTTGTCATTAGGACTCACTTAAATGAAAGCTTGAAGAAGAGAAGAATTTTATTTAATTCACAAATAAACTCATTTTTTTGAAAATAAAATCACTTATTAAGTAAGTGCTTCTTCTAATTTTTTTATCACTGCAGTATTATATATAATTTGGCTACTCAGCAACCAAACTTTTAGAGACAATAGATAGTTCTTCTGCACTTAAAGTTAGGTTAAATTAATCTCACTTTTGTAATATATGCAAGTACTTAATGAATTAACTTGTAAGATTTTTCACATTAATGAAACACTGTACAGATGGCTGAAACACATACCCTGATATTTTTGTGCAAGCATTCACTAATTTTTATCTTGTTAGCTGTTTTATATTTTTTCAATGGGCCCTAAAATTTGTTTGGAAGCATTAACAGTTTAGTTTTTAATGTAACTGTGTATCTTATGATCTGAAGCTATTTTTAGATTAAAATGTTACTAATCATGACATAAATATATATAATATTAGAAGGAATTGTGACTAATTATACCTTTGCTACTATGAATTACCTTTTCAAAATGAATTTTATTAAATTTTTCCTTAAGGCCTAAGTTTTTCTAAACACTGGAAGTTTATCTTGTGATTAATGTCTGTTTCCCTCCCACAGCAATACGTTATTTTTCCCTTGAGTATAGAAGACTTCGACAGATTCATCACTCTTACTTCTCACGTTCTTACTCTCTACAGATCTCTTGGTCCTCCTTTTGTTCCAGGCTCTGCGCTTTGTGATGGAATTTCATGTTAAACAAGGCAGGTACAATTGCTGTATCAGTTGATCTCATGTAAATTAGTATCAACACTCAATTAAATTTAGGGATGTGTGAGTTTTGAAGGCTTCCCACATGAATAAGCTCATCCTTTCTTCTTAATCTTTTATTAGAAGTCTTTATTTTTGATCAAGCACTTCTGTATTTTTAGTTGTATAATAGTTTGCATATAACCTAGCCAGCTGTGGACTCACCCTACAAAGTTTGTGAGAAATTGCTTATCTATCTGCCCATCTGTCTGTCTATCTGTCTGTCATGCCATGAGGAACCCTTTTTCTGGCTCTGGTCTTGTTCCACCACTTCCAGACACCCATGAATGGACTGTGACCTTCTGAAACTGTGAGCCAAAATATATCTATCTTCTCTAAAGTTACACTTGTCAGGTATTCTGTCACAGCCTTGAGGAAAGACAGATGCCTTGAGGGAATCTTAGGAATCAGCAAGATCCCACCCTTTCCCAGCTTACAGGTGCAAAGGCAAAAGATGCTGCTTTGAAAAGAGAGCCCAAGGGCATCCTGCAGGACAACCAAGCAAAGTGAAATCCCCAAGGAGTTCAGCCATTTAAGAACTCAGAGGCCTCTGTGGCCAGGGTTCAAGGGGGCCAGCAGCTCAAGCCAGCAACAGATCTTACCATCATCCACATGCACTGGCTTGACCAACATGTCATGTACAAGGCAAGAGCTGTACATGAGCTCAGATTTCAGAAGAAGGTTTGTGAGACCAGGTAGTGTGTTTCTGGGAGGAAAGTATGTGAAGCTGTGAATGGGAAGCCAGAGGTACAGTGGAGAGTGAACATTTGGAGATGTCAGGAACATGGATTTTCTGCAGGGGTAGGCCATAGGGGATAAGCAGAGCCAGCACAAATGAGAAGCCATCAAAGATGCAGCCAGAGTCAGTGCCATAGAGGTAGAGCCACCTAAGGCCTCTGAGGTGCACATCTTATCACAGCATGGCCCAGGTAGTGGTCAGAGAGCTACAAGATTTAATGGAACTACAGGATTTAGCATCTACCCTACTGGCTTTTGGGCTTGCTTTCTGTCTTCCTATTCTTCCCTTTTGGAATGGAAATGCTTATGCTCTGCCAGTTTATGTTGGAAGTATTTAACTTTTCTTTGATTTTTCACAGGGTCTCATAGCTAAGTGTGTGCCTTGAGTTCCAAGAGAGACTTTGGGAAGTATTTGCTGGAACTGTTTAAGACTTTGTCAACTCTTAGAGATGGACTAAATGCATTTTGCATCAAGTGGCATTATGAGTCTTTTGGGGACTAGAGATAGAATCTAGAACGTTCCCCACAAATCTCAGGTAATGAAGGTGAGTCAATCATGGGAGTAGCTCATTGATTTCTTATGCTATTAAGAGGGGATCTGGATGGAAGGGGCAGATCCGTAGAGCTTGACCCTGAAGGGGTGGATCACCAGGACATGATCTGGAAGGGTATACAATGACTCTGCCCTTTCTCTTGCATTCTGCTTCCTGTCCACCATAATAAACCTTTCCTCTCTTAAGTTGTGGGTGTAGGGTATTGTGTCCCAGCAACAACAAAATAATGAAGACACATGGTATGGTGGTAAACACCTATAATCCTAGCACCTGGAAAGCCAACCTACATAGGGAGCATAAGCCTACAGGGAGCATAAGGCCAGACTGGACTACATAGTGAGGTCCTTTATTAAACCAATCAACTAATCAACCAATCAATCAAACAGACTAAGCATGGTGGCACATATCTATAGTTCCAGCAGCTGAAAGGTTGAGACAAGAACAGCTCCCTCCCTCCCCCAGCACTGCTCCCTCATTCTCAGGCTTGTGCATGCTAGGCCAAGTGCCTTACCATTGAGTTACATTCCTTCTCTCCCAGGCAGCCACTCTTACCTACCCACCCACCCAGCCAGGGCTTTTGCACTGAGCTACATCCCCAGGCTTTTAAAAAAATCTTGTTTCTCTTTGTTTTTCTCTCTCTCTTCCTCTTTTTAAGTGATAGTTAAATGGCTTAATGAAGCCATACCATTTATAGGGTACTCAAATGGCTATATTATAAAATCTGTCACAAAATAAAAAATAAGAGATTCAATATAAGACACATTTTAATAGTGATATGCAGCAGTGGCAGCTTTGCTTATATGATTTTCCCCCACTATTTTTATTAATATACATATGCAATACATAATGTTTACAATGAACTTGAGTATTTTGGGCACATATGTATGTGTGTGTGTGTGTGTGTGTGTGTACATATATATATATATATATAATTTACATATATCACATCAACTTTACAGTCCCTTCCCATTTTTGGCCCCACTCTCCCCATCCCTACCTCCAACACCCAATATCACATCATGTGATTCTATAAAATGCCTGTATTCTGGGTTTCCCAAACCAGAGAAACCATATGATACTTAACATATTTAATCTTCTGCATCTGAATCATTTCACTCAAATCACTACTCTTTAGCTCAGCTTCTTACTCCTTGAGTGGGCCACAGTGGTCAAATCTTGATGCCTCTTCTCTGAGTCCAGCCAATCCCTTTATTGGGATATTTGCCAAATAATCCTCTTTCTCCCCCCATATTTTGCTATATCTTTGTTGAGATTCTTTAACCTGGCCTCATCCACCAGTCCATATAAGAAAATAACTATAACCATGTAATTCATAAGTCTAGTAAATATGAGAAAGAAAAGTTAAATTTCAAATGCCTTAGCTGAGTACTGAAAGGTACATGTTTGTACATTCAAAATTACATCAGTCAGTTTTCTTAGGATAAACTTTCATCAAAGACCGAGTTTGTTTATTGCTACAATAAACAAACTTAAGACTATATCAAATTGTTACATTAAATGAACTTAAATCTGTATCACATAAACATACTTAAAGTAACAGATATGATGGCATACTTAGTTCTTTCAGAAATTTTAATTTTCATAACTTATTCACTCACATTTCACTAACTACAATCAGTTTGCTTGATGTGGTTTAAAATTTTGTCTACCTCTCCATCCATATATTCATGCACACATATTTTTAAAAGATTTTATACCAATTCCCCATGTTGCATGTAATTATTCTGTTTTGCAAACTACTATGCTATTACGAATAATAATGATGCGGGGAAAGTCCACAGATATTTAAAAACAGCTGGTACTATTTCAGAAGTATAACAATCAAATGATTTAAACACCAATCTATTTTTTTATTACACTTCCTCTTTAGATGTTTCCTTTCCTCCATGTGTTTTTTGGTGCTGCTTATCTTTTTGCCTCTGAGAGAGGATAACCTTACACTCAACATTAAATAAGTGAATTGCTGCATTAAACAAGCTTAAGACTGTATTAATTTGCTACATTAACTGAACTTAAATCTGTATCACATAAGTATACTACAGTTAAAGCAACAGAGATATGCTTAGTCATTTCAGATTTTTTAGACTTTCATAAATTGTTTATTCACATTTCACTAATTATTAACATTCTGCCAGATTTGGTTTATCTTTTTACATATCTATTCACCCCTAACTTCATGCATACATATTTTTAATGATTTTATACCAATTGCTCATGTTGACTATGATTATTGTTTTGTAAACTTATATACTATTGAAAATAATAATTTTGGGGGGAAGAGTCACATTTTTTATGAGACGGTACTGTTTTAGAAAAATATTAATCAAATGATTCAATTACTTATCTATCTTTAAAATTTCTTTTCTTTTGTTACACTTTCTCTTTCCCCCAGGTTTTTTCAGTGCTGCTTTTCTTCCAAGTAATTTCTGCAATGCTGGGCTAGGTGTTACAAATTTCTTAAGGATTTCTTGTTCAGAACAATTTTTTTTCTTTTTCAATTTTCAGGAATAATTTTGCTGGGTATAACAACTTGGGTTGACACTTGCATTCTTTTAAAGCTTGAAGGATATTGCTCCAAGCTCTCCTAGGCTTTAAAGTTTGCCTTGAGAAATCTGCAGTAATTTGAATGGGTTTGCCTTGGAAGAATAATGTCTGCATTTCTCTGGCTGCTTTTAATATTCTCTTATTATGTTGTATTCCTGAGGGTTTGATTACGATATGTCAAGGCAAGTCTCATAGCCAGCTGATGTTATTTGGTGTTCTATAAGCTTCTTGTATCTGGAAGTTAATTTCTTTTCCTAGATTAGGGAAAATTTCCTGCACTATTGCCATGAATAAATTCTTTATACCTTTGGTGCTGTCTTCTGCTTTTTCTTTCACACCCATAATTCTGATTGGTTCTCTTTGAATCACCCATCAGCTACTTTGCTCATTTCAAACTTTGGAGTCTTGCCTAATTATATCATTTGTTTCCTCAGACTTGTCTTCACAATATCTGAGTCATCTTTCCCTGTTGTTACATATAATTTTCATGCTCTCAATTTCATCTAGATTTCTTTTTAGAGTCTCCACTTCTCTGTTAAAATGTTCCTTCATATTTTGCATTTCTTTATTTACATCAGCCAACTTTTTATTTGTGGCTCCATTATGCTCAGTGAGCTTTGTCTCCACTAGGACTATTATTTGCTTAGTAAGATCCTTTTAAAGCCTGCTGATCAATACTTGCATTTCTTTGAGAATATCATCTGAACTGGTTGTTTGACTTATTTGCTTTCTGACTTTCTTCCCTATGAGTTCCACTATTTCAGGGCCCATGCCATTAGTTTCTGGGGTCTCATTCATCTCTGCAGATGCCCTGTTGCCCTGCCTTCTTCCCATATTTCTGGTGTTGGGACTTCACTTTAGAGGCTTAGTCTTTGAATGGCTATGACGGTGTGTAGTGGGAGCCACAATTCTTCTTAGTTCTGTGCTGGGAATAGGCAGTGAGGGGGGACCTGAGAGTCCAACGGCCTTTGAGGTGTCTTGTTCACACCTGGCCCCCTCAGCAAAGCTCTCCCGCCTGTCCTGGCTTCCCTCCCCCCAGGGTGGTGCTCTCCACCCTTAGAGATGCTCCCACTAACTGAGCTGTACAGGAGATAATCAGCCTTTCCCCGCCTCTCTGCCTCTTGTGCCAGTTTCTTCCTAGGCACCATTTAAGGGTGACCCTAAAAGACATGATGTGCTCTTCTGAGCTTTCTTTTACTCTGATGAGTTCAGTCTTGGGCTTTTCCCCCTCTTTTTTAGATGGCTCCTGCTTACGTCATCACCTCTTATGGCTGCTGAGTGTTGTTTATGATCTGGGATCCCAGGGGCTTTTCTAGGGTGAGCGCACATTGCGTTTGTAGTACACACTACCCGCGGGTTGGTTTTTTGGAGGCTGGGGCTGCCAGATGCTGACAATTCGCACTTCTCCCGGATCCGCTCTTACCTCACACAGAGGTTCTGGCCTCCGGGATTTCCTCCAATTGTGGTCTGTGGATGCCGGCAGCTCAGGGCCGCGCTGAGTCGGCTGCTGTTCTCCTCCACTTCTGATGTGACTTCAGGATTTCTGACATTCCTGCAGCTCCTGTCAGTTGTTGGGGCGCTCCATTTGTAATCTGTGGGTGCTGGCAGCTCAGGGCCATGCTATTTTCCTCCACTTCCAATATGACTTCAGGATTTCAGACCTTCCCGAGGCCTCCAATCAGTTGTTGGGGTGCTCCTTCCTCTCCTAGCTCGGGCAGATGTTCAGGACTCCATGCAGGCTTTCCTCCATCTACAGATGCCTGCAGCCCCAGCCTTTTGCAGGCCACTTGGGGCTACTCCCAGGGCTGCTGGGTTTTTTTTTTCTCCACTTTCGATGTTCCTTCTAGAATTCTGACCTTCCCCTCCTTTCAGTTGTTAGGGTGCTTCTCTATGTCCTAGCTACACTGAACATGCATTTTGTGACTAAGTTCTCGACTTTTTAAGTGGGACGATGAGGAGACACTGTGCAGCTGTTGCTCAGCTGCCATCTTGACCATAAGACCTCCCTCTCCCTCCCTCCCCCCCCCTCTCTGATACAGGGTCTTATTCTGTAGTTCAAGCTGGTCCTGTATTCACTATGTAGTCCAGGCTATCCTCTAACAGCAATCCTCCTGCTTGTCTCCTGAGTGCTGGGATTATAGATGTGCACTATTATGGCCAGTTAATTTTTAGTGGTGCTGGGGGATCAAACCCAGGGCTTCATGCATGCTAGGCAGTTGCTGTAACCACTGAGCTATGTCTCCATCCCCATTCCCAAGTCTTTACTTCATTATTATTTTGAGAAATGGTCTCACTACACTGCTAAATTGATCAAACTGGTCTCACACTTAGAATCTTCATGCCTTAGCCTCCCAGAGTGCTAGATTTATAGGAATGTGCCACCATGCTTAGCTATTTTATTATTTATTTTTGAGACAGAGTCTCATTATATTGTCCAGGGTATATGTGAACTTGTAATCCACCTAATTCAGCTTCCTGAGTAACTAAGGGTGTGTAGTACCATCCTTAACAAAAGTAAATTTCATTAAAAAATATATATTATATATATATATATATATATATACATATATATATATATATATATATATATATATATTATCCTTAAAAGAGTAATGAAATTTAAAATTGTTTTTAGGGATTAAACTCCAGATAAAGCAGAGATTTATGCTTATAGTATGCTACAAACCACTTTATGTAAGTTGGCATCAGCAATGGGAAAGGCAATAACAAGACATGTAGTGTAACAGATTATTAAGCAAGCTACAGAAAATCTGAATAGTTATATAACGATTGAAAATTCTGGAAAGTAATTTAAACTTAACTTTTTTCCTTTTTATTGTTATGTACATATGTGATACACAATATTTACACTGAACTATAGTATACTGTGCACAGATATATCATGGCAAAATTATAAATCCTTCCCCTCTCCCTTTTTGACCCTCTCCTATCCTCCCTGTCCCCACTAGTTCCCATTATTCCCCCCATTTAGTTCTATGCAATTACTGTGGTCTGGGTTTCTCATATTAGAGAAACCATTCGATATTTAACCTTCTACATCTGACTCACTGACTGAGCATGATGGTCTCGAGTTCATCCATTTATCTACAGCGGCCTGAAACCTATCTGTTTTTATGGACGAGTAGTATTTCACTGTCTACAAACCACAATATTTGTATCCATGAATCTGCTGATGGGTATTTTTGTGTCTTCCACATTTTAGCTACTGTTAGTTGTACTGCTATGAACACAGGTATACATGTAACTCTGTTATGTGATCTTAACTCTTTTGGAAAAATTCCCAGAAGAGGTATTGCTGGATCAAAGGGGATATTTCTAATATTTTGAGAAACTTCCAGACTGCTTTCATAGTGGTTATACCTGTTTACATTCTCAAGAACAATCTAAGACGGTTTCTATTTTCACCACAGCTTCACCAGCAGTGACTGCTATTTGAGTTCTTGATCTACGCCATTCTCTCTGGGGTTAGATGGTATCTTAGTGATATTTTTAATTTGCATTTCTCTAAGGGCTAAGGATGTTGAACATGTTTTTATGTATTAACCAGCCATTTGAACTTCTTCATCTAAGAACTGCCTATTCATTTCTGTTGCCCATTTTTCAATTGGGTCTTTGATTTTGAGTGGTTTAGTTTTCTTCAGTTTCTTGTATATTCTAGTTATGAACTTCCTATCTGAGGTATAGGTTGTGAATATTTTTTCCCATTCTGTCGGTTCTCTTTTTATACTGTTGATAATTTCCTTTGCTGTGCAGAAACTTTTTGATATAATTCCATTTGTTAATTATGAGGGCTATTTCTTTTGCTATGGATGTCTTCTTAAGAAAGTCCTTGCCTATATCTATAATTTTAGATTTTTGCCTAATTTGTCTTCCAGAACGTTTAGTGTTTCAGTTTCAATATTCAGGTCTTTGATCCACTTTGATTTTGGTGCACAGTGACAGCTGTATGTCTAGATTTTTCTGCATGTGGATGTCCAGTTTTCCCAGCACCATTTGTTGAAGAGGCTGTCCTTTTTCCAGTGTATGCTTTTGGCTCCCTTATCAAAGTTTAGGTAGCTGACGGTATTTGACTTTGACTCTGCATTCTCAGTTCTGTTCCACTGGTCTACCTGTCTGTTTTTGTCCCACTACCATACAGTTTTTGTAACTGTTGCTTTGTAGTATAATTGGGTGTCTGGAATCCTAATGCCTTCTGCCTCTGTCTTGTTTCTCAGGATTGCCTTGGTTATTCTAATCTCCTTTGGTTCCATATGCATTTAAGGATTATTTTTTTCAAGTTCTGTGAAAAAAAGTTTAGTATTTTGATAGAAATTGCACTAAATCTGTTTATCAGTTTGGGCAGTATAGTCATTTTGACTATATTAATTCTGCCTATCCAAGAACAGGGGATGTCTTTCCATTTTCTGATGTCTTCTCGAATTTCTTTCGTCAGTGTAATATAGTTTTCTTTCTATAGGTCCTTCACTTCCTTCGTTAGATTTACTCCTAGGTATTCAATTTTTCTGATGAGCCATTGAGAATTGAATTATTCTTCTGAGCTCTTTCTCAGTAGGCTCATTGTTATTGCAGAGGAATGCTATTGATTTAATAGTATTCATTTTGTAGCCTGAAATTTATTTATTATTTCTAAGAGTTTTGTGGTAGAGTTTTTGGAGTCCTCTATGTAGATAATCATGTTATCTGCAAATAAGGATAGTCTGAATTCCTCTTTCTGATACATACTCCCTTTATTTCACTCTCTTGCTTGATTGCTATGACAAGGGTTTCAAGGGCTATGTTGAATAAGAGTGGTGAGAGTGGACAGCCTTGTCGTGTTCCTGATTTAAAGGGAAATGCTTTCAATTTCTCCCATTTACTATGATGTTGCCATAGGTTTGACATACGTGGTTTCTATGAGTTTAAGTCCCTTCTATACCTATTTTCCTCAGAGTTTTTTTTTTAATCATGAATGGATGTTGGATTTTTATCAGAGACCTCTTCTGCATCAATTAAGATGATCATGTGGTTTTACTTTTGTTGATGTGCTATATTACATTGATCGATTTACATATGTTGAACCAGCCTTGCATCCCAGAAACTAAAGCCCACTTGATCATGGCATATGATTCTTCTGATTACTTGCTGGATTTATTTGCCAGAACCTTATTGAGAATTTATGCACCTATATTCATTAGGGAGATTGGTCTATAAATTTTCTTCCTGGTTAAGTCTTTGCCTGGTTTTGGGATTAGGGTGATGCTAGCCTGCAGAAATGTTGGGTAGTGTTCTCTTTCAACTTTATGGAACAGTTTGAGAAGCATTGGAGTTAGCGCTTCCCTGAAGTACTGAAAGAATTCTGCTGTGAATCCATCTGGTTCTGGACTTTTCTTTATGGATACTTTATTACTGTCTAAATTTCCATGTGTGTTACGGGGTTATTCAAGGTTTTTATGCATTTTGGTTCAATTTTGGTACTGCATATGTGTCTAGAAAGTCATCTATTTCTTCCTAGTTTTCCAGTTTGTTGGACTATAAGCGTTCAAAATAGTTCCTTAGAATTTTCTGAATTTCTGCAGTGTCTGTTGTTAATTTTACCCTTTAAATTTCTAATTTCACAAGGGTGTTTTTTCTTTCCTTCTTTTGGTTAGTTTAGAGGTTCATCAATGTCATTTATTCTTTCAAAGAACCAGCTCTTCACTAACTTTTTAAAATTTTCAATGCTGTTAATTTCTGCTCTGATCTTCATAATTTCTTTTCTTCTATTACTTTCTGACTTAGATTGTTCTTGTTTCTCTAGGACCTTGAAGTGCATCGTTAGTTTGTATATGTGAGATTGCTCTGTTCTTTTGATATGTGCATTTATGGCTATGAATTTCCCTCTTAGGACTTGCTTTCATTGTGTCCCATAGATTCTGATCTGATGTACTTCCTTCATCATCTAACTCCAGAAGGTTTTTGTTTTCTTCTGTGACCCACTGTTTGTTCGGTAGTAAGTTAATTAGTTTCCATGTATTTGTATATTTTCTGCTGTTTGTTTTGCTGTTTTCAATTTGATTCCACTATGATCTGAGAGTAAACATGGGATTATTTTGATTACTCTGTACCTATTTACGCATGTCTTGTGGCCTCTAATATGATTTATTTTAGAAAATGTTTTGTGTGCTGCTGAGAGTGCATTCTGTTGATGTTGGGTAGAACACTCTGTAGACATCGTTAAGTCCAAGTTTCCTATAGTGTTGCTTAACTATAGAATTTCTTTGTGGATTTTCTATGCAGATGACCTATCGATCTGCCATAGTGAGTATTAAAGTCTGTTACTATAATTGTATTGGGACCTACATGGCCTTCCGGATCTAATACTCTTTATTTTACAGAACTGGGTGCTCCAGAGTTGGGAGCATATATATTGATGATTATGACTTCTTCCTGTTCCCTTAACCAGTATATAGTGACAATCTTTGTCTATCCTGATCTGTTTTGAAGTGTGATTTGTCTGAGAAGAGAACAGCAACCTCTGCTTGTCTGCTGAGTTCTGCTGCATGAAATACTGAATTCCATATTTTATTTTCAGTTTGTGTATTTCTTTATGGATAAAAGGTATCTTTTGTAAGCAGCATATTTTGATTTTTTTCTTTTTGATCTATTCATTCAATCTTTGTCTTTTAATAGGTAAGTTAGGGCCACTCACATTTAGAGTGATTATCGAGGTGTATTTGGTATGTCCTGCCATCGTTATCGTTTTTCAATGCTATTTACTTTACTCTCTTGTCAGTTCAATTTCCTGTGTTTGTTTCCTTTTTTTCTATATCTTTGGTGCAGTGAGACTCCCTTTCTCTGTCTAAGGTTCCTTTTGAGTATATTCTGCAATGCTGGTCTAGCGGCTGCAAATTTCTTTAGGCTTTATCGTGGAAATTTTTAACTTACCCCTCTATTTTAGAAGATAATTTTGCTGGATATAGTAGTCTATGTTGGCATTTATGCTCTCTTAGCACTTGAATGACATTGCTCCACAATCTCTTGGTCTTTAAGGTTTGGGTTGAGAACTACATATGGTCCAGGGACAGAATATTTGTTAACGTAACTTGGATATGAAGATCATTATCCACGTCTGCATCCACACTTTGAATAAAGGTTTACCTTTAAAATATTATCTCATATTAACAACTTACATGGCAGAGACTACTAGCTAATTTAACATTATAAGTTAACATTATAAGTCACAATAGTAGTAGATGCTATATACATTCACCATACATCTAATGTTTATGTTTAGTAGACTCTGCCAAATATTCTGTCTCTGGACCATATATAGTTCTATACTCTGTGTCTCCTTCACCAAAGAGTGAAAGAGATTAAGGTCTCAACAGAAGGGGAGGATGTTTTGGGTTTGACATGGACAGATTGTGTAAACTTGTTAGGATTGGGGTTGACCAGGACAGAGCTTTCAGGTATGTGCTATTGACTTGTGGGCCAGAAAATGAGGGTGGAGCACCCACCCTGTCTGGGGGCCCAAGTAGCTGCTTTCTGACGGAAGAAACATTGTTACAGTTTCTTCCTGGGAAATGTCCAGCCTTTGACTGAGTCTCCAGACCTCATTTGGCTTCTGTATGCAACGGGGTAAGCAACTATCCAACCTCTGTCACGTACCTTCACCATTACTGGCTGCCCCATGAGTAGACTGTGTGTGTGAGAGACCTTCTGAAATTGTGAGCTAAATAAATCTTTCCTCTCTTAAATAGTGGATGTTGGGTATTTTGTCCCAGCAACCATAAAGTAACTAAGACACTGTTTTTAACAATGTGGCATGTATTTGTATCTGTATTTTTATTTGTTACCTACTAGCATACACTTAAGCTAACCAAGTATTAATATATATGCCCAATTCTCACTTAGCCGAGTAGTTACAATTAAACTACTAAAGGTGATTTATATATACATTGTTTGATGACCTATTAAAGGAATTTGTTCATGGCACCTCTACCATGTGCCATTTAATTTTTTCTAGCTAAATAGTATACAGATAATACATCTCTATTTGCCTATCTATATGGCTGAGAAGTATTGATACTTGTTGGTTCAATTAATACTGAAGCTGGAGTAGGGAGAGCACAGATTAAGATTAGGAGTTAGTTTTAGGTATGACATGAAAAGTAGAGAAGTGTTTGTCTGATAGAGAAAAGCCCAGGAATACTCCTACACCAGTCAGATGATAACAGATAAAGAGAAGCATTACAAGTAATATTCATATGAGTTAGGTAGAGTTATGGGTGAAATAGAGTATAGCTCCCAGATTTGCTTGCAGATTTATGAGAGAAAGCTTAAAGTATTGATCATGAGAGGGAAAGATTCAGGAGGTAACTAATAAGGAGACTTAGGGCAGGGGAATGGTAGGGGAGGAAAAGGGGCACAAAAAAAGGAAAGAAAAAAGCTAATATGAAGAGATACTTGAGATCAGGGTACCTATCCAGTTGTATGAAACAAATAAAAGGACTATAGCATAGAGGAAAGAAGAAGAAAATAAGGAGAAAAAATAGGATAAAAATAGAAAATAAACTGACACAAGAAAGGCCAAAGTACAAACTGACCAACTAACAACACACAACACAACGTAACATAAAACTATCAAAAAAACTAACTGAACATAATAATGATTAAAAAAGAAAGAAAATCAGTTACCCCCCTGTGATTTTGTATGAAGCTTGAGCTGGGTGCTCTTTTCCTAGAAATATTGTAAAGGCCTGTATGTTGTTCCCCACTAGTCGTGGTCTGTAGAGGTCGCTCTAACATTCTTTGCTGAGCTTGCCAGGCAAGGTTTTGGATAATAATTTGCTCTGCACGGGTCTCTTAAGTTACTGGAGTCTTTCTTCTTCCCCAAGCTGTCCTGTCGATAGTGCCTTGGGGCAAGCCAAGTCCTCTGGTGGGAAGTATGGGCAGAAACAATCCACAGTTCTTGGTGTCTCAGTTCATTCTGTCCACTGTGCAGTTGGCCTCCTGCAGTTTACGGGTGTCCACATGGTGCTGATGGAATGAAGCGCTCACTCTTCCTTATGCTTGGTTTCATCAACAGTGCTGATTTCTTGCTCCGGGCAGTGCACACTTGGAAGCACACTGATCTGTGTGGCTCCATCCCTTTCACCGCCCACTTGGCCCTTTGCAGTCCACCGTTGTCAGGGCTAGATTCTCTGCAATCTGCTCACCTCTGTTCTCATTCAGCTTTGTGCAATCTGCCGACCTCTGCCCACTGCCCGCTTGTACATGCAGGACTAGAGCCGTCTGCTGCGGGGCTCCACCTTCAGGCACTCACACTGCTCTAGGTGTAAGAGCCCTACTCTGGGTTTCTCTAGTCTGTGATCACCAGACTTTGTTTCTTCCTCTATTCCTTGGATTATGTTATAGTTTCCAGATGTACTTTTTAATTTCTTTAGGGATAGCTGTTCTAGGGCTCCTACTGTTGCCATCTTCTTTTCTTTTCTTTTCTTGAGATGGGGTATCAGCTCTCTAGTCCAGCTATTTTCTGAACTCACTATATGTAGCTGAGGCTGGCTTTAACCTTTTAGCAATCCTCCTGTCTCAGCTTTCCAAGTGTTAGGATTACAGGTGTGTGCCACCACGCCCAGCTTACACAGTGCTAGCGAAATGAATCTAGGCCCTATTGCTATGCTATTCCTCCAGCCTCTAAACATTTCTGAAAGAGAAAACATCAGGTCCAGGTGATGTTTATAGGGAAATTCTAGTAAATATTTAAAAAGATAATATACTTTATATACACATTTTTCCAGACTATCAAAAAGAATGACCGGTTTCCAATTCATTTCACAAAGTTAATAACTTTAATACCCCAAGAAAGAAAGAAAAATACCGCAAGTTAATCTTATTTTAATAAATGCAAATTTTCAAAGCAAAATATTAGCAAACTGAATCTAGTCATAGATTTGAAAAATACATCATGATCCAGAGCTGGGTTATTCCAAAAATTTGAAGATCCTTTAATATTAGAATATTTGTGCATACAATTATCCTCATTAATAGATTAAATGATAAAATATAGTATTAACAGATGCATATTAAGAATTTGATAAACACCATCATGATACTCAGAACATTTAAAGATAAGTCTTCCTTGACATAAACACTAAACTCTCATTAACACTAATAATTAAAATTTGAGTTTCCCAAGTGAGCTATCATATGTCAGCCTTCAGATAATGGCTTTTCTTTTCTTCCTCTTTCTATGTCTCTCTTTCTTCAGTGCTGGAGATGGAGCCCAGGGTCTCTGCATGTTAGGCTAAACCACCACTGAGCCCCTTACCCAAACCCAAGCACTTCTCTTTCAATCTTTGTAAGTTTATGTCTTTTTTGTTCTCTTGTTTGGCCACCTAGGATTTTGATATCAGTATTACTTGAATAGAAATGAGAATGGTGAACATTTCATCTTACTCTTAAAGAAAATATTGTAATATTTTATCTTTAAAATATTTGCTGTAGATTTTTAGTGTCTGAACTTGTGATCCTTCTGCTTCAGCCTCCTGAAAAGCTGGGATAACAGGCTGTGTCAGTATACCTGGCTCATCTGACTTTTCATATGAAAGAACACTACTTGGCTATTTCCTTTCCTTTCCTTTCTTTTCTTTTCTTTTCTTTTTTTTTTTTTTTTTTTTTTTTTTTTTTTTTTTTTTTTTTTTTTTTTTTTTTTTTTTTTTTTTTTTTGAGACAGGGTCTCACTCTAGTCCAGGTTGGTTCTGAGCTCATTATGTAGCCCAGACTGGCCTCAAACTCACAGAAATCCTCCTGCCTCAGCCTCCTGAGTACTAGGATTACAGGTGTGACCTAACATGTCTGGCTTATATGGTACTGGGGAATGGAACTCGGGTACTCAACACTTGCTAGGCAAGAGCTTTAACTGCTGAGCCATTCTGCCAGCCCTTTTTCCTTTCTTGTAAGCCATGGATTCTCTCTATTGGCTGGCATCCGAAGTCACCCATAAGCTACTGAACGCAATCCTTAGTGAAGGCAGGCAGTTTTGTTAGCCTTCTGTGTTTACTAGTACAAATAACCAACCCAGTATTTACTTTTTCTTTCACTGAAACACCGTTTATACTCCATCAACATGAGAGTTCGTTTTTGTTATAGAAATGACTCATACTAAGCCAGCCATGGTAAAACACACCTGCAATCCCAGCACTTGGGAGGCTGAGGCAGAATGATTACTTTGAGTTCGAGGTCAGTCTGGGCTACATACTGAGTTCAGGAACAGACTGGACCACAGAGTGAGATCTTGTCTCAAAAAAAAAAAAAATCATACTACTACACCACAGAATTAAAAACTACAAAATACCATTCAACTACCTCTTGTCATTCAGCACACATGTGCTACTGTTATCAGTCTTTTCATCTTCTGATAAGGACCTATCCCCCTTACTTCCCAAGAAACCTAATGTTATCAATAAAAGGCAAAGCTCAAGAATTTCTGATTCTTACTTCTATAATTATGCACCTAACAAACTTAAAAACATTTCTATATTGTTCCTATACTGATACTAAGTTTGTGACAAAGCATTTATTCTGAATAACCTACCCCAAACTTGTAAAACATCTCCTTTCTTTCTTTTCCTCTCTCCTTCCCTCTTTTCTTCCTTCTTCTTCTTGGCAGTTTGGGGGATTGAACTCATGGCCTTACACATGCTGGAAAAGCATTCTTCCCCTGAGATATATCTCTAGCACTTCTATTTTGAGACAGGGTCTCATAAGTTACCCAGGCTAGCTTACAATTTGTGCTTCTTCTGCCTCAGCCTCAAGAGTAGCTGAGCTTAGAAGTATGTTTACAAGAGTAGCTGAGTTTACAAAAGCACTGTGCCCAGCTTCATGAAACTTCTTAAAATGCTTTTTCTCATCATGGAAGTCCTCAACGTATTTAAGTCCAGACAAACATCAGGGCAAACTAAATTTTCCATCCACTTTCCTCTTGGACTATTAATCCAACAAGATAGCCACAGCTGAAAGGGAAGAACAACACTAACAAGGATCCGGGAGCACCCAGTTCCAACCAGGTCAGCACACTCTGTGCACCAGCTACACAACAACCAAATACCATCATAGCTCTCCACATTCAGCATCAGCTCCACAAGGCCTTCCTGGCACAAGCAAGCCTAACACCACCTTAGCCTCAAAAGTGCCCGGTTTGAGGAGGATACTCCCCACGTGAGGTAAGTGAAAAAATGCCACAGATGATGTCTCTTTTCAGACTGCAAGAAGGTTTGAATAGTCCAAAGTCTATTGAAGCTAGCGGCCATTACAAGTACAGTTAACTGATAAGGTGGGGTTGATACAAGTAATCCAACTGCAAAACTCTTGACAACGCTACCATCTAACACTCTGTAGGAGGAAATCATTCTTTTGGTTTGGGGGTTTCATTAATAGCACAACATGACTCAGCTTTAAAGGCTGCACTAGAGGGCTGGAGAAATGGTTCAGCAGTTAAAGCACTCGCCTAGCAAGTGTTAAGTTAAGTGCTAAGTACCTGAGTTTGATTCCCCAGCACCACATATGCTGGGGCGTGGTGGCGCATGCCTGTACTCCCAGCACTTAGGAGGCTGAGGTAGGAGGATTGTCGTGAGTCCAAGGCCAGCCTGGGCTCTGAAGTGAGTTCAGGACCAGCCTGGACTACAGAGCGAGACCCTCTCTCAAAAAAATAAAAAAATTAAAAATTAAAAATAAAGCTGCACTAGAAAAAATAGCCCCTCCTGGATAGACTAATTTGACTTATCTGTAAATAATGAAAATGCTATTCATGCTAGACAGCTGAAGTTAAATACAAACCTTAGATAATTTCATTTTCTCTTTCTAGTGATGACATGCCAGATATAAATATCATCAATGGATTGGGGGTTTTCCAGTGAAAGTGGCTAACAGGATGTAAGAGCCCTGGACATCTCTTCAGAGAGAAATACTGTTAGATAGCAGCCTGCATGAACTCTCGCCATGCTGTTTCCCAGGAGTCCAGTTCTCTTTTGGTTTAAGAAACTCTGAATTAGTGAAAGTATCAGGTTTACATCAACAGTAATTACCTTCTTCCTCTTTTTTCCCCCCTCATAAGATGCTGATTTCTAATACATGAACACACTGTACCATGGTAATACATCTCCCTCTCTCCCTCTCTCTCTCTCTCTCTCTCTCTCTGACACACACTCTCATATACACAGCCAACCCTCCATATCTATAAGTTCTGCAACCATGGATTAAACCAACTGCAATAAAAAAAAAATCAGGAAGAAATGCATCTGTATTGAACATGTATAGCCTTTTTTCTTGTCATCATTCCCTAAACAATACAGTATTACAACTCTTTACACAGCATTAATACTGTATTACATATTATGTAACCTAGAGATACATCTAGGCTACATGGAAATACTGTACTGTGCCATTTTATGTAAGATATTGGAGCATCTGTAGGTTTTAGTATATAAAGGCAGCCCTAGCATTAATCAGGAATAATGAGGGACCACTCTGTGTGCGCATATGTACATAATCTGTTCAATTTTCATATATAAAAATAATACCTTTTGTTTTTGAGATACAGTCTTTCTCTGCAGTCCTGAACTCATGATGTAGCCCAGGCTGGTCTCAAACTTGCAGCAATAGTGCTTGCTACCTCAGCCTTCCCAGTACTGGAATTACCGCTATGTGCCACCTAACTCAGCTAATTTTTTATGTGTTGCTACGTCAAGCACTCTAAACACTGAAATATACCCCCCAGACCTACAAAAATAGTATTGTACTAAGAATAAACATTCAAGATAAATACAATCTTAAGATTATAAAATTTAACAAAAGGGCTGAATAACAGGCAACAAATGTATAATGTACCTAATGCATATAAAGATGAATATATTCTTTGTAGCATTGTGATAGCAAGAGATTAAAAACAAGCTAAAGTCCTTCAACAAATTTCTAGTTAAATTATGATAAGACCACATAATAAGATACTATGAAGCTGTTGAAAGAAAACAGATTAAGCTCTCTATGTAGACTTCTGGAAAGATCCCAAGATCATTGAATGGGAAAAAAATAAAGGTGCAGAACAACATCCTATAGTATGCTAACATTAATTTTTTAAAAAGATCAGATAAAGATAATGTAATTATATACAGATATATAGAAACATAATAAAGTGCTGTACTGGTTGGGAGTACAGGGTGAAAAGAAACTGAGCAGACGGGGCATTAAAATGAGGATACTGGTCACTATAGATCTATTTCCTATCTTCTAATTTTTTGACCATGTACATGTATTGCCTATTGCTAGGACTCTTTTTTTTCCTTTTTCTTTTTGGTAGTACTGGGGAATGAGTCCAAGCTACATCTCCAGGAAACTTTTATTTTTGATTTTGAGTCAGAGTCTAACTAAATTGCTAAATTGCCCAGGCTGGGCTGGGCTCTTTTTTCCTCAGCCTCCTAGAATACTGGGGTTACACTACTCTGACACTGGGCCCAGTTTCTATGCCTAAATTAAAAAACAAAAGCAAAAACTTTAGAAGGATTCTACCCGGAAACATTACTTCCTCAGGCCCACATTGTAGCTGCAGAGAATGGCAATGGGCTGTCTGGGGTTGAAAATCTGTTGCCAGCTCTGGTCAGTGAAGTAATGTATCTTTTCCTCTCTGCTGAAGTACATCCAAGAACTTCTCTAAACACTCCTCTCCAAAACATTCTTAGTCTTTAGGGAAAAAGTTTGAGAGAGAAAGACAGAGAGAGACAGGGCAATACTGAGGATTGAACCAAGGCTCATTCTACTACTGAGCTACATCCCCAGCTTCCTAACTTTTGAGACAGGGTGTCAGTCAAAACTGTCAGGGCTGTACTCAGTCTTGTGGTCCTCCTGTCTCAGCAACTGAGACTGCTAGTACGTACTACCCATCCTGGCTTTCTCACTTTTTAAAAAAGTTTATTATTTTGAGAGAAGGTCTTGATAAGTTGTCTAAACTGGCCTGTTGTCTAAACTCCTCCTGTTTCTACCTCTTATGTAGCCCGGATTACAGGTGTATGCCACTTTACCTAGCCAGGAAAAGTGATCAGTCAAAAAACTCTTGGTCTTATGATCTACAACTGTGTACTCAAAGCATATCGTCACCAAAAGCCTGTTAGAAATGCAGAACCCCAGGCTTTCTATACCTGCCTAATTAGAATCCATATTTTAACAAGGTACCAGGAGAGTCTTACATACATTGAAGCTCGAGAAGCAATGGCTTTTCAATTTAAGCTTTTACTATATAACATAATTGAATTTGGAGCAAAAACTACAGTATTAGGTTATCAGTGCATGGTATGCAGACTGGTTTTGTTGAATTCACACAGGTGTTCCAAATGCAGTCTGGCACAACCTGAGTAACCACTGTAAATGTTTGGGGTTTAGCCACTATTAACTCAAGTGAATCATACAGACTAAATTCTAAACTATGCTATTTTCCAGTTGTAAACATTGGTCTCACAACAGAATTTATTTAAGAAATGACCCTAAAAGTCAAAACTTCCCTTTCCAGTGTGTCTCAAATACTAATAAGCTTCAGGATCACCCTCGGAACTGTTTAAAAATAAAATGCAGACAGGAAGATCTCATTTCTTAGAAGTCCTATTAGTTCTACTTAGTAGGTCCATCAATTGTGATTATAACCATCCTGAGACACATAATACAGGGCTGGGATAACGAGGGGGCTAGCTGACATTTACACAGACCTGAACACCAGTGCCTCCTTGTATGCTGCATCCAAAGCCTTTTGCTGCATTTGCCTTGGTCTTGGTCTGGAAAGGCATAGAGTGGCGCATAGCCCAGTATGATCAGCATGGCCCAAGAACTCATTAGAAATGCAGAATCTTGCTCAATTCCAATGCTATCAAATCAGAATCTGCACTTAAGGCAACTTTTAGGTTATTCCTATTTACATTAAAGTGAATGCTGCATTTCTGATACAGGAAAAGAGGGAATGATGGCTTTCCACTGGAACCCAAAGGACACTCCTAAACTGGCCAACATTTTCTTCAGCTTGGATAAAGTAAAAGATGTACACTAACCTGCTAGTGGCACAAAGGCAGAGGCTGGAAGGTAGGCTAGATGGCAGGCTGAATGTTCAGCCACAGAAACCTATATAGCGTCGTGCTGGAGGAATAGCAGAGATGTTTTTAGAGCACTTAGCTAGTGTGTGGTTTGAGTCTGGAGTGTTCCCCCCAAAGGTGCATGTACCTATGGATATTGTATACTGTTGGGAGTTGGGGCTTGCCTGGATGGGGCAGATGCTTAGGGCTTGACCTAGAAGACTGTGTGCTAGGTCCACCCTTCCTCCCAGACCTGGCTCTGCTCTACCTTGCTGTGAGGAAATCTGGCTCTGACTCCAGCCCTGGCATGTGATTCCACCATTTTCCAGCTGCCCACCAATGAAAAGACTGTGACTTTCTAAAACTGTACGTCGCACATGTCAAGTATTTAGTCACCGTGACAAAAAAGTAACTAAGACAGAAACAGGTATAAAGAGTGGGGTCATTGCTAGGACTTTAGATGACCATGTTGTTTGTAAGCCTCTGGAACTAGTTTGTGGGAAGAGTTTGGAAAGGTATGAAGATGCCAGGTGGAGAGGCCTTAGAGTACTCTGAGCCAAGCTTGATGGGAGTTTCTGGGCTAAGCTCAGAAGACCATAATTCTGATAGAAATGAGATTAAAAAGGTCAGGCTCAAGAAGTTTCAGATTGGAAGGAGGATTGTATTGCCAAGTGGTCTAAAACTCATGCATGCTATGCTCTGGCAGAAAGTGTGCTAGCATTCTGCTTTTGTCTAGAGACTCTGCCTGAAACTGAGATTAAGGGCAGTGGACTTCTTAACCTGGTGGAGGAAATCTCAAGGCAGCCTGCTGTTTGACCTGTTACATGGTTGCTGTTTGTAGCTTTTAGCCAACTCTGGTGAAAGGCAGGAAAAAATGGCAAAAAATGATATAACAAGTTTGTAGTTTTATGAAACTAACAATGACACAGCAGATGAGCAAGGGGAAGTTACAGAGATTAGCATTAAAAAGAAGCCAAGTACTTATTATACACAGGACTATAAAAATTGATGCTTTGAGGACATCTCAAAAATCAACAAGATCCACCCTTTACCAAATCAAGGGTGGAGAGGGAAAGGACTTCACTTTGAGAAGAGCACTGCAGGGCCAAAGAAAAAAATGTATGCCAAAGATTAGCTAATTTAAAAACTTGAATACCTTGGCAGCAATTGTCCAAGGAGGCCAGGCTACTGCTCAAGTCAGTGGCTGACCTTGGTGATGTCCACATGGTCCTGGCTTTACAGGTATGCAGAGTGCAACAGTTGGGTCATGAAGGCTTTTACCTAGATTTCAGAGGAAGGCTTTAGAGACCAGGCAGTGTGCTCCTGGGAGGGGAGTGTGTGAAGCTGTAAAGGAGAAGCCTAAGGTACAAAGAAGCTTTCAGAAATTTGGAGAAGCCAAGAGCATGGATCATCTGCTGAGGAAAGCTGCAGGCTGTGGGTGTAGGACAGCCAAAATGACAGAAGATGGAGGCTGCAGCCCATGGCAATGCTTTAGGGGTGGGGCTACCCAAGCCAATTTGAGTTCACATCCCTGCTGCAGCCACAGTTTGCCCCTGATGTTGGACACGGAGCTACAGGATTTAACCTTTCTCCTGCTGGGTTAAAATTTTGCTTTGGTCCAGTTGCCTTTTATTCTTCCATTCTTCCCTTTTGGAATGGAAATATTTACCTCTGCCATAGTATGCTGTAAGTGCTTAACTCGTTGGTATTTATAGGACCTTGCAGCCGAGTTTGCTTTGCATCTCAGAGGACATTTTGGACTAGAACTCTTTTTTTTTTTTTTTTTTTTAAGCAGTGCTGAAATTGTTAAGGCTTTGGCAACTCTTAGAGAAGGACTAAGTGCATTTTGGATAAGGAGATAAACATGAGTCTTCTGGGAGCTCATTGAATTAAAGCAGGAAATAAAACAGACAGTGCAAGAGCTCCATCAACACACAGCTAAGCTAAAAGCAAGCCTTGAAAAGCAAGCCTTGAAAAGCATAAAGAGGAGACCACAGAAGAAATGTACCAGAAGATAATGAAGGCAATACAAGAAATAGAGACGAATAAAACAGATATAAAAAATTGAATGCAGATATTCAGGAAGTGAAAAACACACAGGAAATAATAAGCAACCACATTAAACATTCAGAATAGAATGTCAGACCTAGAAAATAAAATGACTGAGCTGCAATATACAGGCCATGAAGAACACAAAGTAAATAAGAAAGAAAGCAAACTGTTACAATGGCTGATAGATGATTCAAAGAGAAACAACCTCAGAATTATGGGAGTCCAGGATAAGACTGAGGACAAAACAAAAGGCTTATAGGACATGTTTAATGAAATTATGGAAGAAAATTTCCCAAATCTAAAAAAAGAAATGAACATGGAACTATTGCAGGCATACAGAACACCAAACAATATTGATCAGAAGAGATCCTCATCATGACACATCATAATTAAAATACCAGAAACCCAGCACAGAGAGAAAATACTAAAAGTAGTAAGAGAAAAACAGAAGGTGACCTACAAAGATAAGCCCATCAGGATAACTGCAGAGTTCTCTATCCAGACTCTACAAGCCAGACCATGGAGCAATGTCATCCAAGCACTAAAAGAACATAAATGCCAACCAAGACTGCTACATCCAGCAAAATCAGCAAAATTATCTTTTAATTTAGAAGAGGAAGAAAAAATTTATTAGTCTCATAGTGGGCAAGACCTTTTAAAGAATTAACAAAATCCAAAAACATGGACACAATCTAGAAGTCATTTAAAGACACTGATAAATTTTACATTAAAGAAGAAATTTTGCATGATAACCAATACTTTAAACAAAACCTTAAGACAAATGGCAAAATGGGGAAACTTTGCAATTCACATCCAACACCTAGGGTTATTTTCAAAAGCTCCCAAAGTCACGAAGAAAAAAGTACGTCAAACTAAAAGTGGACCATGCTCAGCCTCAGGGAGGCTGAAAACTGCATTCCAAAAGCCTAAAGGTATTCTGCGAGAGCAGGAAAAAAAATAAAAAATAAAAAAAAACAAGTCATTTGTCTTAGTTACTTTCTTGTTGCTGGTACAGATTACCTGATATCCATAACTTGGGGGAAAAAAGATTTATTTTAGCTCAGTTTCAGAAGTCTTCAGTCCATTTAGGGATAGCCGGCAAGGGTGGAAAGCATATACTGGAGGCATAAAAGGAGGGGAGATGTTCACAGCATGATAGATAGGAAGGCAAGTGAGGGAGGAAGGGCAAGCTATCTTATACCTTTCCAGGTCCTATCCCAGTAATCCACCCCTACTGGTTGCCTTAATTACTTTCTCAGTGCTGGAACAGAATACCTGACACTCACAATTTAAAGGAGGAAAGATTTACTTTAGCTTACAGTTTCAGAAGGTTACATTCCAAATAGGAGTGGTTGACAGTGGCGGAAGCACATGGCAGGCGGAAGAACAGGAGACATGCTATTCACAGCATGGTGGACACAAAGTCAAGCAAGGGATAAAGGGCGGAGCTACCCTTCCAGGTTCCACCCCAGTGATCCATTAAAGTTTATTTACATATGACATCTTTTCAGAAGCTTCCCAACCCCTGAAAACCCTCCAATATCCTCCACACCAATATCCCTTTTCCTGTGAACAAAGTTTATCTTCTTACTTTCTAACATCTCCCTTACTGTTTTCATGGTTTAGTTTTCTCACACTAGAGAAACCATATATTTAACCTTCTGTCTCTCATTTTGTTAAGCATAATGTTCTCAAGGTGCATCTATTTTCCTACAAAATGACTCAAATTTGGTTTTTTTTTATAGCAGAGTAGTACTCCATTATGTAAATATATCACATCTTCTTTATCCATTCATCTCTTAGTAGGCATATTGGCTTCTTTCAAGACTTGGTTATTACAAATTATGCTACTACAAATATGGGCATGCACGTATTGCTCTTGTTTGATGACTTTGCTCTTTTGGAAAGACTCCCAGAAGAGGTTTAGCTGGGTCAAAAGGGTATCTACTTTCAGTTTTTTGAGGATTTTCCATACTGCTTTCTGCTATGGTTGTACCACTTTACAGTCCTACCAGCAATGTAGGAGAATTCCCCTTTCCACACAACCATCACCAGCATTCTTAATGGAGTTAGATGGATCCTCAATGTTGTTTTGATTTGCACTTCTCTGATGGCTAAAGATGCTGAGCATTTTTGCATGTATGTATTGGCCCTTTGGACTTCTGAGAATTGTCTATTTCAGTTTGCTCATTTTTTTTTTTTTTTTTGGACTGGGTCTTTTATTTTGGAGGGTCTAACTTTTTCAATTCTTTGTATATTCTTGATAATAGTCCTGTCTGAGGAATAGCTGGTGAAATGCTTTCCCATTTTGTTGGTGCCCTCTTTACTTTACTGGCTGTTTCCTTTGCTATGCAGAAGCTCTTTAATTTGATGCAATCCCATTTGTTGATTCTTGGTGCTATCTCATGTGCTTTGAGTATATTACTGAGAAAGTCCTTGATTATTCCTAGACATTCAAGAGTTTTGCCTATTTTTTCTTTCAACAAGTTCAGTGTTCCCATTTTAAGGTCTAGTCTTTGATCCATTTGGATTTGATTTTGGTACATGCTGAAACATGTGGGTCTAGTTTCTTTCTTCTGCATGAAGCTAGCCAGTTTTCCCAGAACAATGAGTTCAAGAGTTTATCTTTACTCCAGCATGTGTCTTTTGCCCTCTGTGGAGTATCAGATGGTTGAAGGTACTCGGGGTTGTCTCTGTATCCTGAAATCTGTTCCATTGATCCACCTTTCTGTTTTTGTCCCATGACTATGCATGTTTTTTAAAAATTGCTGTTGCTTTGTAATATAATCTGATATCTAGTGTTGTGATGCCTTTTGCTTTTGTTGCTTAGGATTGTTTTGGCTATTCTGGGTCTCTTATGTTTCCATATAAAATTTTTGTAGTTTTTTTCTAGTTCTATGAAAAATGTCATTCATGTCTGGATTGGGATTGCACTGAATCTGTGTATCAGTTTTGGTAGTATACAGGCCCCACCTCTTAATAGCACATGGTTCCATAGGTGTTCTGCAACATCTAAGTACATGGGGCTTTTGGGGGACTGCTATGGTTTGGATCTGGAGTGTCTCCCCAAAGCTTCAAGTATTTGGATGTAGTGGGATAACTGTGGAGCAGTGTGTATTGGGAGGCAGAGCTTGGCTAGAAGGGGCAGATGCTTGGGGTCTGACCTGCAGGGATTGTGTCAATTTGTTGAGATTTCCAGGATGCCAAGAGCAGAGCTTTTGGTGTGTGCTGTTAACTTGTGGGCCAGAAAGTGATGGAGGGGCACCCAACCTGGGTGTGGCGGACTCAACTGTCAACTTCAACTGAGTAAAGGAAGAAGAAAAAATATTGTTACAGTTTATTCCTGGGAAGGCTCTGGCCTTGCCTGAGTCTCCACATATGATTGGCTCCTCACTCACTTGGCTTCTGTCCGCAATGCCCTGGCCAGCTCTCCAGCTTCTGCCATGTGCTTCCACCACTGTCAGCTACCCATGAATGGACTGTGTGAGACATTGTGAGCTAGAATAAACCATTTCTCTCTTAAGTTGTGGACATTGGGTATTTTGTCCCAGCAATAATAAAGTAACTAAGATAGGGAAATTCTAGATCCAAACCATAACATCATTTGTTAATACAAATGGTTGAATTAGGATTGATAGTAGATATTTCTAAGAATGGAATTTCACCTGAACTCACAAAACTTTCTAAGGATTA